>CM056207.1:59138771-59186532 GCA_029692085.1 Gymnothorax javanicus | reverse complement strand
TTCATGTTGGGCTGGGTATGAATCTGCCAGCGCCTCATAGGCCGGTGGTGAGCCCACGACCCTCATGCTCTGATGCGGCAGGGCCGCCTACTGCACCACCATGGCGCCCCATCCCATGACAACAGTCCAACTTTCATCGAAATAACCATCATAGAGAAACAATAATCTGGATGATCCAGCCTGACTGACCCTGCTGCCCGCTCTGGAGCCCCTGACAGCGCCCTGTCCCACTCCTTATTTTTATTTTTTATTGCTATCATTATTATGATTTTTTTCCCTTCTTTTCTTCCCCATTTATTTACCATTCTTTACTTTTTTTTTTTTTTTTTTTTCTCTCTCTCTCTCTCTTCCCTCTCCAAGTCTCAATTTCCTTTGTTTCCCTGTAGCTAATACAACCACATCATTTTTTTTTTTTTTTTTTTCCACCCCCCCCCCTTTTTTTTTTCCATCCCAAACCAGAGTTAAACATAGACACACATACACACAATACACAGACTACTTAACATTCTCCCATCAACTCCGAGTTGCACCCCTACAAACTGCAACTGTTGACTGGCCTGTACTCTCTGTTCTTGTCTATTGTTCTTGTCAATGTTTCGTTCAGTCTTGCAATAAATATATATAAAAAAAAAAAAGTAACCGCAGTGGGTCACATGTTGAGGAAAAAAAAAAAAATTACTCCATGGGCTTCAATAAAGATCATCTTATTTAGAAATGGATGCTCATCTTTCCTGTGCTGTCTTCAACAGAAGAAGGACATGTAAGCAGTATTACAGGTATAATTATACATGTGTGTTCTCCACAGAGGGAGAAAATAGAGCAGTCAGGGTTAGAGAGGACCCCGTAACTCTACACTGATCCCAGTATCTCATATCTCTCAATGTAAGGTGCTCTTTAGTAAAAGGAAAATATCGAGACAAGCTGGGCTGGATGGTCTGGTCTCACCACTCATGTTAAATTCCCATGGGAGACAGATATGCTAATCTGACCAGCCCATGTTCTTTAAAACACTGATGTTTTCTGCTCATTGTTTTCACTGATGCAGCGCTGTTCACTTCCTTTCTGTTTGTTGTTGTAAAATGAATAAAATGGAGGCTCTTGTCTCCATTACAACTGTGCTGTCTGTCTTTAAATGTAAGGATTCTGTGAGTCTCTCCTGTAAAATCACTGGATTCTCCCTCAGCAGCTACAGTGTGCACTGGATACGACAGGCTCCACACACAGGGCTACAGTGGGTTGGGTACTATGATGGTTCTTCTGATAGTCGTTTCACAGTAACAGAAGATTCACCCAACAGCATTGCTTACTGAGACATCACAGGTCTCCAGTCCTCAGACACAGCTGTGTATTTCTGTGCCTGATACACACAGTGAGAGAGTGTGAGGCCCTGCTGTACAAACACTGTCTGCAGATGATGTCCTGGTGTATCTCACTGTCCTGTATTTCTACCCTGAAGCTGCATCACACATTTGTATTTCAAAGTTAGAGCTGGATGTTAATTTCAATGAAATGACAGTGTAAATGAACTTTTTGCAGTCAGATTTGTGCCAATTTCCTCATTATTAAGGTCCCAGTAATTTCATAAAAGTCATTTTCCCGACTGACCAGCGAAAATGTGAAAAACTGTGACTTGTTCACACAATGGAAAACTAGATTTGGGAATATGCATCATGTTTCCTTAGTTACATTTTATGGGATTATTGGTTGTTAAGTGTACTGCTAAGTCTGGTTCAGCCAAGGTCATTCATCTGGAGAGTTAACATTTAATACAGTGAGTTATACCATCACAGTGTCTCAAAGCAATCCTACTGCATTACGTGTTCCTTATTGTATAAAGAGATTCTACATTGAATCCCAGGAAAACAATACAGGTCACATCCTGGAGCATGACCTCTTTAGCACAGTAATGGCAATCCATGACACAAACTCTAACTTTGTATTTCATTATTGGTAATGTGTAATGGTGACATAGTCATTCATTCTAAAGTGTCATAAACCCAGAGGAATTATAATTTTTTTTTTTATTACCCCGCCCCACCCGAAGGGTGAGGGAAGGGGTATTGTTTTCGGTTCGGTTTGTTTGTGTGTTTGTGTGTTTGTTTGTTAACACTCTAGCGGCAAAACTAATGGCCAGATTCACCCCAAATTCGGTATAGGGATTGCCACTGACCCAGAAAAGATCTCTATTGAATTTCGTACAAGTAGGTGAAAGTATGTGTGAGGGGCGGGGTTTGTTGTGCCTGGCCCCACTTGTTTTCAGAAGTGCCCTGTGGGAGGAAGCGCTGTGCTGTTATTTATTCTCCTCCAGCAGGGGGCAGCAGTGCTCCTCATGATGGATGTTCTGATGCTGAAGTTATCTTGTATGTATCTTTCCTCCAACCCCCAGAGATTTAAACAAATTCAGTCCCAGTATTTCCTATAAAGCCACTGAGACTCTCCCCCAACGCAGGAGCATCACCTGTAAGAGAGAGGGAGATCTGTGTGTGATAATGGGAGCTATTGTAGCATTAGCACTGCTGCTGGGGACTTTATCATGTGAGTGAGCATGTTATATTATTGCTTTCTTTTCTCAATAATTCTGGGATATTTCTGAATCTTAACTTTAGTGACTTAAAATGCAGAGTTTGTTAGGGCTTTTGTAAAGTTTTTTGTTTCTATTATTTTACTTATTCACATGCTTTATTTTCTGTTTCTGTCTCTACAGATGGTCAGTGTGTTGAACTCACACAGCCAGGCTCTATGACTGTAAAACCAGGACAGTCTCTCACCATCTCCTGTAAAGTCTCTTATTCAGTTACCAGCTCTGCTACAGCTTGGATCTGACAGCCTGCAGGGAAAGCACTGGAGTGGATTGGATATATCAACTCTGGTGGAAGCACTGCTTATAAAGATTCACTGAAGAGCAGGTTCTCCATCTCCAGAGACACCTCCAGTAACACAGTGTCTTTACAAGGGAGCAGCCTGCAGACTGGAGACACAGCTGTGTATTACTGTGCCCGATACACACAGTGCAGCAGAGCAATGCTAGAGCTGTACAAAAACACATCTTACTGAGAGTCACCACCCAACACACACACTCTACCAGCATGTAGAGCTCACTGACCTCAGATTTTCCATCACATTATGATGCAATTTTATTTTCTAATTTATTTTTTTCTTATTATTTATTTATTTATTTATTTATTTTATAACATTGCTTTTCTTTCATGGTTTTTAGAAGTGAGACATTGAATTCAGGTTGGATCCACACCATACTTGCTCTCCATTTTGGCTAGAGATGCTCAGTTCGGCTCACATGAGTTAAAGTTAAAGACAGATGATTATTGAGTGTGTAGCAGCAGTTATAATTTTGGAGATTGTGATCCTGTAGTGCTGGAAAATCTGCTTTAAATACATCAGCCAGCAGCCTGTCTTTGGCCCACAGAGGGGACCCTGGATCTCTGTACAAAAACTGTGTCCTGTGGAATTGTGGGAAATTTGGCATTTTCCTGAATATTAACCCAATTGCGCTGATGCCAAATCAAGCGCAAGCTTGGCAATTGTGACCCCTTTTTAAGGTTTTATACCTCAGGATTTGACCATCACAGAGACTGGAAAAATGATTTCCATGAAGCAAGACACTAGTATCATTTGGAAATAGAACTTATTTCCATTAGTTTTTCATGTGAGACAAAAAAAATGCCACAAACACAAGGAAACTTCATGAAATTAAAGGCTGAAGTTGTTTTGCACTGACTTACTGAAAAACAAACAACCTTGGACGTAAAACAATGCATTTCCTGGGTCATAAACTCATTGATCAGAAGTCAGCTAAATCTGACAGTGTTACTCAGTGCAAACAATGATCTGTGAAGCAAAATACCAGCTGCCCCCTACTTCTCCAAACAGCTAAAAATGGAGAGATTTTTGCTTTGTTGTGAATTATAAATAATGCAATCTTACGCAACTAACTAACCACCTTCACGCATGGTACAAACTTTTGCATCAAATACAAGTAAATATTATTATTTTTAAATGTTTTTGACAGTAAAAATGAGGGGCCTGATATAATACCTTTCCATTTCCTCTCCAAAATTAACAGAAACAAGTGGTGCCAGGCACAACAAACCCCGCCCCTCACACATACTTTCACCTACTTGTACGAAATTCAATAGAGATCTATTCTGGGTCAGTGGCAATCCCTATACCGAATTTGGGGTGAATTTGGCCATTTGTTTTGCCACTAGAGTGTTAACAAACAAACACAGAAACAAACCGAACCAAAAACAATACCCCTTCCGTCACCCTTCGGGTGGGGCGGGGTAACACACTGAAAGTTATTATTTTTAAACATTTTTGACAGTAAAAATGAGGGGCCTGACATAATACCTTTCCATTTTCTATCCAAAATAAACATAAAACAAACTGAAAGTTAAACATCTTTAGAAATGATACAATCCTCCAATATGATGTAATCTATTCTTCAGAATGAAAACTAATGTAAGGCCACGCCTCCAGCCATCCAGCTCACCGGTCTACTAATCCCAGATCACACTTCAGTCATTATCCTATTATCATCAGCACCTGTTTCTAATTCTCACTGAGTGGTAGCAGTGTGTGTTTAAGACTGAGCTTCTCTCAGTCTCTTTGTGAAGTCTGTGTAACCTCATGCCTGTGTGACATAGTAGGCTTATATAGGCTTACTCTCCAAATTTGCGTACTTAATCTAAAACCTAGAATCCATGCTGTTTATTATTTTTATCAGCATGTTTAAATTTAAGGAACCTCACTTCCCTTTTTGCTTTCGTATTTGTAATACAATGTGACTGTAGCGTAGCCCAGTCTTTGTGTTATCATAGTGTGCATTTTTGTGAACCTCTGTTCCTTTTTGTTTTATATTTCAACGTTTTTGCCTCCTGCAGTGCACACGGTTATTAAATACTACCAAATCCATCCTCGCACTTGAGTCCAGTTCTCAACTTCCTGTCCTCTGTGCATCTGCACTTCGCACTTAAGTACAAAAACATCACAAATAATGCAAACTCACAGTCTCTGTGTTAGCAATACATACTGATGAAGTCATTCTCTATTGTATATTATGCAATACTCTGAAGCTTATCATCATCATCATATTCCATCCCGGTCCACATCGGCTGAGCTAACGCCGGGAGCTGCTACTAGTTACCGTCTAGATCTGCCCCTGCAGTCATGGTGATTTTTCCCTTGGCTCTTTGCCTCGCCATGGCTTGGCATCTTGGCGGCTCTGCGGTCAGGAATCCAGATTCTTTACGCCCGCGGCTGATCATCACAAGCGGTGTAACTTCCTCACTCGGACCTGAGCCAAACGATTGGTCACTGCACGTAAATATAGCTCGATCTGATTTTCTCTCTTGTCTATGCGGTTTGGATATTTGCTGTTTCCCCAATGCATTCTCTTTGATGAACCATACAGGTGCCTTACGAGAAAACACTAATTCTTGTAGTGACTCGACTGTATTGAGCATTAAGCGGAAATGTTTCGTTTTTATGCTTCTACTGCTGACTGGTATTCACCCAAATCCTGGTCCCCCAGTTACATGTAGCATGCCATCTGATTTTAAGAATAAGTCTGGTTTGCACATCATACATGTAAATGCTCGCAGTCTGCTTTCTAACATGAAAATGGATATGCTGAAAATTTGGGTTGAGTCGACCGGTGCAGATGTAATTGTTATCTCTGAGACCTGGCTTTCCAAATCCGTTTTGGACAAAGTTGTAGCAATTGAGGGTTTTAATATTTTTCGTTCGGATCGGCCTAAAAAAGCCGGTGGCGTGGCGATCTATGTCAGATCCAGTCTTGCCGCTCGAGTTTTGCTTTCCAAATCTGTCGCTAAACAGTTTGAAATCTTAGCTTTAAGAATTGATTTGCCTGGGGTCAATACCTAACTATTGTTGGTTGCTATAGGCCCCCCTTCTGCTAATGCTGAGACTTTATCCTCTTTAATGCAGCTGTTATCTCAACTGAAATTTAAGGAAATCGTTCTGGTAGGCGATTTTAATTGGGACTGGCTTTTTGCCGGTGTCTGATCCGTTTAAGGCCATGTGTTTGTCTTTTAACCTTACTCAAATCATTGAAAGCCCAACACGTCTTAATCCCAAATGCCTAGATAAATCATCTCTTATCGATCTTTTAATTACTAACATGCCTCATAAATATTCTGCTACAGCAGTTTTTGCTAATGATCTGAGTGATCATTGTGTGATAGGTGCTGTTAGGCACACTAAAATCCCCCGTACTACGCCCCGTATTGTTCATAAAAGAAGTCTGAAGCACTTTGTTGAACAAGCTTTTCTTCATGATCTTTTTCATTTTAACTGGGACCGTATTTTACTAATTGGTGATGTAAATCTTGCATGGGAATATTTTTATGACAGTTTTAGCTATTTTATGGACAAACATGCTCCTCTTCGTCGGTTCAGGGTGAAGGGACGAGAGAGCCCCTGGTTCACTGCTGGACTGTCAGATCTCCTACATAAGAGAAATCAGCTCTGGGCCAATGCAAGGAAGTCAGGCCTTGAGGCTGACTGGCTACTTTTTTTTTTTGTTCTTAACAGTTGCACTGCCGCTATTAGGGAAGCTAAGCATGAGTATTTCTTATCACAGACCACTGACAACTTAAACGACCCTAGGAAATTTTGGCATACCATAAAAATCTCTTTTCAGCCAACACCTGCTCCTCAGAGCTGCCTCCCTAATATTGTTGTCGACTCCACCCCTATATCAGACAAATTTGAGATGCTAAACTGTTTTAACAAACATTTTATAGCCTCAAGCTCCTTGTTTGACTCTTCATGTGATGGTAAATCACCCACTGTACCCCTTGTCGGTCTAGCAGGTAGCCGGGGTTTCTCTTTCTCTTTCACCCCTTTCTCCGTTGAAGAGGTTCATATGGCGTTAAAGGACCTAGACCCTCGAAAATCAGCAGGCCCTGATAATCTTCCCCCTTACTTCTTACGTCTGGCTGCACATATTATAGCTCAGCCTGTATCCCACATTTTTAATCTTTCTATCCAGAGCAACGTTATTCCTGATGTGTGGAAAACCGCCCTTGTCCTCCCTCTCTTGAAAGGAGATGACCCCACATTATTGAATAATTACAGACCTATTTCTAAGCTCTCTATTTTAGCGAAAGTTCTTGAAAGGCTGGTGAATGACCAGGTCAAGGATTACCTGAGTCTGAACGATATTTTATCTCCATTTCAATCTGGCTTTAGGAAGCAGCATAGCACAGCAACTGCTGCCACTAAGGTGATAAATGATATTGGGGAAGCCATGGATGCTAAGAAATACTGCGCTGCCCTGTTTATCGATCTCTCAAAGGCATTCGACACAGTTGACCACCGCATTTTATGTCAGCGCCTGTCTACCATTGGAATGTCAGACTATGCTGTTGGCTGGTTTTCTAACTACCTCTCCAACCGTAAGCAGTGTGTGCAGTCTAATGGTCTTTGCTCCGGGTTCCTAAACACTACAAATGGTCTGCCGCAGGGTTCCGTTTTAGGACCCACTCTTTTTACTATTTATATGAACGAGGTGGGCCAAAATATTAATGCTTCCGTGCATCTTTATGCTGATGACACCGTTGTCTATTGTTGTGCATCTTCTGTTGCCCAGGTGTTTAAAGATCTGCAGTCTGCATTTGACACCATTCAGGCGCAACTGTCTCATCTCAGGCTAGTTCTAAATGCAGGTAAAACTAACTTCATGTTCTTTTCAAATAAAAAGAAGGTGCCTGCTGTTCTGCCCTGTATTATGTCTGCTCAGGGAACCCCTATTGAGTCTGTGGCCACTTATAAATACCTAGGCATCACAGTGGACAATAACCTTTCTTTTAAATGCCATGTTGACAAATTGCTGAGGAAATTGAAATTGAAGCTGGGGTTTTTCTTCAGAAATAGAGCTTGTTTTTCATTTAAAGCCAGAAAACGTATTGTTGCGGCCACTTTCTTGCCGCTCCTGGATTACGGTGATGTTGTGTATATGAATGCCTCTGCTCACTCCTTACATCTGTTGGATGCTGCATATCACGGAGCTTTGAGATTCATTACCGGTTGTAAACCCCTCACACATCACTGTACTTTGTACTCTCTCACAAACTGGTCATCACTTTCCATGCGCAGAATCACCCACTGGTATCTTTTTATTTATAAATCTATCATCGGTCTGCTCCCCTCCTATCTGTCCATGTATATGACACAAAAACAGTCTGATCGTAGCCTCCGGTCCCTGGACTACATCACTTTTGCCATCCCCTCAGTCCGTACCGAACTTGGCAAAAAGGCGTTCTCCTACTCTGCCCCTGCAACCTGGAACATGCTTCAGCAGAAGCTGAAGCTGTCTTTTTTATTCCACTAGGGGACTTCAAACTACTTGTAGGAAGGCTGGTGAGAGAGTCTGTGGGGGTCTGCACATGTACTCACTAGTTTTATTCTTCTTGTCACACTTTTGCAGTTTTTGAATCAATTATTTTATTGTTTTGTGTTTTGTCCTTGTATGTTCAGTTAGTCTGTAACTCAGTGTTTTGCTGCTGCCTACCCTGAACAGGTCTCTCTTGTAAATGAGACCCTGGGTCTCAATGAGATTTTCACCTGTATAAATAAAGGTTAATAAAAAAAAAAATAAATAAAATCATAATTCCACTGTAGCGGCATGAAGTTTTGCAAATGTCGCTATTTCCAATCAGTCCACAAGCAGTCCACTGAGTTTTAGCAAGTAATAAACTAAAAGAAGTAACATAGTTGGTGCTTTTGCCAGGAAATGACCAGACCTGGTCAGTTAATTAAGTCCCATCTGACTCTTTTCTCAGGCTAATAATTTACAGTCTCCAGTTTACAGTGTCATATTTTTGGAAGCAGCTGCAGTTTTCAGTTCCCCTCTGGGGGCGGAGAGCGAACAGTGCTCCTCATAACGGATGTTCTGACTCTGAATTAATCTTGTTTTTATCTTTCCTCCAACCCCCAGAGATTTAAACAAATTCAGTCCACAGTATTTCCTATAAAAGCCACTGAGATTCTCCCCCAACACAGGAGCATCACCTGTAAGACAGAGAGGAGATCTGTGTGTGATAATGGGAGCTATTGTAGCATTAGCACTGCTGCTGGGAACTTTATCATGTAAGTGTGCATACCATTTTATTGTTTTTAATTCCACATTAATTATTCTGAGACATTTCTGAATGTTTACTTAAATTACTTAAAACACATATTTTCAAAAGGTTGTTGAGTGTTGTTTGTTTCAATTATTTTACTGATTCACTCATTTTCTTTTCTGTTTCTGTCTCTGCAGATGGTGACTGTGTTGAACTCGCACAGCCAGGCTCTATGACTGTAAAACCAGGACAGTCTCTCACCATCTCCTGTATAGTCTCTGGTTATTCCCTGGCTGATCGCAGCTTTGGACACACTGGATCCGACAGCCTGCAGGGAAAGCACTGGAGTGGATTGGGGTTATTTATTATGATGGAAGCACTGCTTATGAAGATTCACTGAAGAGCAGGTTCTCCATCTCCAGAGACACCTCCAGCAGCACAGTGTCTTTACAAGGGAGCAGCCTGCAGACTGGAGACACAGCTGTGTATTACTGTGCCCGATACACACAGTGCAGCAGTGCTATAGCAGACCTGTACAAAAACTCCAGTCTAATGAGTTTTGCAGATAAAATCAAAGATCCTTGGGATACAGAATAAAAATAAGTATGATTATGAAACAGTCCCACCCCAATTACCATTTCAGCAAAAACTATTAAAACTGCAGCATGTTTGTGTTCCATATGGCGATGTTCATGTTAAACCTCTGAACACACTGGCCCTCATTTATCAAATTTGCGTAGGATCTGGTGTAGATTCTGGTGTAAATATCCGTGTTCTCCAGGTGTCACGTCTGATTTGCTAAAAGTGTGTACGTCGCTGCTTTCGGTGTAGAACTGGCGTGACGTTGATAAATCTGGCGGCAGAAACCATCGTAATTTACATGACACGCCCCTATAAATTCATGCTCCGGGAGGCATAGTCCTGCCCGCTTTATGACATGGACTCTCGAAAGACGGCAAAGAAGAAAGAACTTCACTGAGGAGGAAATATCGTTGGCCTGCAGATAAAACCTCGTATCTACAATTTGATAAGAAACAAAAACTCGTATGTCCACGATCATAACAAAAACACTGCAAAATACTAAATTTTATTGATTGGATACATTCTTGGAAGAAAAATAGTCATCCTACCCGAACACAGCTCAACTGCATTCTTGCATGCAAAATCAAACTTTTTTTTTTTGCTCTCCAATAAAGTTTGTCATTTTAGCGGTACTTTCTAAGCGGCACTAGAATGGTCATCAACTGGTGCACTTATAAGTGTGGCCAAGAAAAAAATGCAGCATTGACCACACGTATAAGTGCGAATAACATCGGCCTTAATAAATTCAATTTATAGATCCATGATATTTCATGTTATATAGCCTACATAATTGACAATCCAAATGCTTTACATGTAGGTTAAAAAAAGTGGTCAGATTTTTAGATCGCCACCAAAAACGGGTTGCGGCGCTCAGGCACAGCAGCGCGCGGACCGGTGATGGACAACCAGACTCGACCCTTCAGCTGTCTCCGTTCGAGGAGCGCGTGGCAGCAGGGCTCCCCCTCCATCGTGGGAATATGAGGCGATGGGGACACGGATAAGTCCCCACCGCCTCGATCAGAGCTGCATGAGGGTAATTGTTAAAATACAGTCTGCAGAAATCACTCTGCATTGTACTTTTATTAGTGTTCCTCCATGACATTTTATTGGGTGCCACACAAAACGAGCAGCCACTCGTCACTTTCCCGAGGAGATCTCTGTGCCGAAAGTTCCTCTCACTTCGGACAGAAGCTTATTCCTCTAATAACAACAAAAGATCTGTCATTGTCAAAATGTGATTACGGTTAAAGTGTCTGTAGGCATATATATATATATATATATATATATATACTGAGCAACTAAAGAAACGCAAGTTAGCTAGTTAGTTAATGTACTCTTATGGTTACTCAGTCAAAGTGACTGCAAAATAAATCAAAGTTTGATTAAACGAGTGTAAATGTGCACGCGTTAGTAATAAATTTGATTTTCTAAAATAATTCCGCGCAAACTTATTTTCCAGTCTGCCTTTAATTAGGCTCACTTGCGTTTCTTTTGTTGTTCAGTATATTTCTGACTGGATGAGCATCTGACATACCACACTGCATATCTGCCAAGCCACGCATTGCGCTAAATCAAATTGATTGTAATTGTCAGCCGTCTGGCCTGACAAGCAGGTTGTCTCAAAATATAAGTTTAATTAATTTCTCAACGCAGGTGTCTTATTTATTTCTTCATTCATTCATTCATTTATTAATTTTGCCTATTTATTTAGCCTTTTTATTCATTTTACTTATAAGAGCAACAACAGCATGACGTTTGCATTGCTGCATTTGGTTTATTACTCATTTTGACAGCTGCACTTTTTCCTGCATGTTGTTCGCTGGTTTCAAATCTGCGTACACCTGGTCAGACCTGGCCTGAAATTTTTGCGGACCGTTCGCTCACGTTCAGATTGATAAATACCGATCCTTGCGGGAGATTTGGAGTACACCCATTTTTTTTGGTGTACGCACGTTTGATAAATGAGGGCCAATGTGTATGGTGTCAAATGAGCAGTAATTATGACACAGATGACATTTAATACATTATAATCATTAGGAGAAAGCAGAGGCGTCAGGAGCATTTGCAATGTGGGGGGGATATTTTTGTGCGGGGATGTGGAGATCCTCCCACAGAAAACTTAAGTTGATGCCATTTCCTGCATTCTGGTGCATTTTAACTCGGGCTGGGACTTTAACTTTTAATTTCGATTAATTAATTACAGAAAAAATAACGTGTTAAAAAAATAACACATATAATCGCATCTTTCTGAGTTCCCTAATTTCTGGCACACCGGTAACACTGATGCACAGACTTCATCCAGGTGGCGCTAATGCACCTAAAGTCTTAAAATGTTGAATATAATGGCTATAATTGCACGAGTTTGCCCTAATCTGTGAATGTAGTAGACAGATGAAAAATGCACAAATAAATATAGTAGATGATAAATAAACATTTTTGTTGTTTAAGTTCACGTATATGTCTGTTCTTTGATTCAGTCGTCAACCAAACTTTATTTGAATTGAAAAATTTGCTTATTGTGTCAAATATTGCTGTTTGATAAACATGCAATAAATCGAGATTAATTAATTACAAAGCCTCAAATTAATTAGATTAATTTTTTTAATCGCTTCCCACCACTAATTTTTGTGTGTTTTTAGGTAGGTTACTTTTACCTGAAGAAGTAGGCTAAAGCAATTATTCGATGACTGGTTCAGTGCCAGCTTCAGTAATCAGCACTCATTAGTTCGTTAAACGTGACGATCTCTTTATGCTTGAACGCAGTTGCAATGTCTGTTAAATTAATCTCTCTAATGTGTTCAATTACTGTAGATAACAACCAGTCCAAATGCATTAGCCTATTTTTTCTTAACCCATTGCCATGGCTACGATATTGAAATTAATTTGGCACAACTGATCACCAACAGCGAGGTGCATTTTACTTTTATTAGTTTTTTCTTTTAAGATTTACTAAAACTCATAACACAAAATGCAATTGTGTCAACCAATGGTGACACTCAACAGTTAAATCTTAACAATGTTCATAACTTCACAAAATGAACAGGTGCAATTTGTCAGCACACTGGTTGCACTGCAGAAATCAGGGTTGGGTTCAATTACTTTTTCAATTACAATTACAATTACAATAACTTTATGGACTGAATGTTTAATTACAATTACAATTACTTTTCAATAAAAAGTCAATTAAAATTCAATTACAAATACGAAAGTAATTGATTACAATTACTTTAATTGTAATTGAAAAAAGTAATTGAACCCAACCCTGGCAAAAATAAATTAAAAATTTCCAATTGGAACTTACGAGATGACTCTTAAACATGGAAAAAGATGCAAATAGATGCTAACCATGTACCTAGCAGATGCTAACAGAAGATGCCAACCAATGCTAATATATTGCAAACAGATGCTGTAACCCCCAACTTACACCAGATGCGTTTGGTCCGTCTGCGTTCCACCACAGCAGCGCAAGTGATAGGTTTCACTTTAGTCAATGAGTGTTCTCACACTAAATTTGCTGCGTTGCTTTTCTCTTCCATCACATCACAATTAAACGGGGCTATAACTACGTGTTAAACATCATCAATCAATCAATCAATCAATCAATCAATCAATTAGTCAATAACCTTTATTACAGGAAAGTCCCACTGAGACAGAGGTCTCTTTTGCAGAGGAGCCCTGATTACAATAAAACAATTACAATGGAAGGTTGAAGACAAACAGCACACATAAAAATACAAGAAAGTCACAAACAACAATTTCAGACTAAAGGAATAACAAGTTTTAAACTAGAATAAAACATAATAATAATTAAAAATATATATATATATGTATATATATATAAACACATAAGAACATGGGACAGAGAAAAATAAATGAGCAAATCCTATCATAAACTAAAAGCAAATACATCAGGCCTCCAGAAGCAATATATCCAACTCTAATTTCTTGAAAGACACGAAGGGGATAAGGTAGTCTAGCTTCAAGGTATCCTGGAAATTATTCCACATACAAGGAGCGAATCCACTAAAAGAGGTACCTCCCAAATTTGTTCTAGTCCTGGGATCCTCCAACAAAAACCATTCTTGTGATCTGGTATGCTGACTTCTGATTTTTGATGGATAAGAGCTTCGTAAGATATGAGAGAAGTTTGCCTAGCAAAGCTTTATAAATAAATAAAATACAATGTAGCTTCCTTCTAAAATGAAGGGAAAACCACCCCACAGAATTATATAAAGCACAGTGATGGGTTCGGAAACCATCACCTGTGATGAAGCGCAATGCGCTATGATAGATTGCATCCAAGGATTTTAACGTACTAATAGAGGCATACCTGTAAAGGACATCTCCGTAATCAAATATGGGTAATATTGTTGCCTCGATAATCCTCTTCCTATTGTCCAAAGAAAAACAGGACCTGTTTCTGTAAAGAAACCCGATTTTCATTCTAACTTTCTTGGAAAGGTTGGACACATGCGTCTTAAAAGAGACCATGATCCAACCAGATACCCAGATATTTGTAAGACTGAAACTTCTCAATTTGAGCACCAGTCACTAAGAAAATAGAGTCACCTAGCATAATTGCATTCTGTGCAGAAAAGATCATGAACTTTGTTTTATCAGTATTTAAAACCAGTTTAAGATCAGCTAGAGCATGCTGTATAACGTTAAAAGCAGATTGTAAATATGTGAGGGCCTGTAAGCATGTTGGAGCAGAAGAATAAAGCACTGTGTCGTCAGCATAAAAATTGACCTTGCAATTAGTTACATTACGAGCAATGTCAGTTATATAAATTGTGAATAAAATTGGACCAAGAATGGAACCTTGGGGTACACCTTTGGTCACCTTTAAAAATTGAGACTGTGCATCCCCAGAAATAATAGCTTGTGTTCTATTTGGGAGGTAGTCCTGGAAACATGAGCATGCTTTGTAACCAAGACCAATGGAGGACAACTTATTTAATAAGATAACATGGTCTACTGTGTCAAACGCTTTTGCTAAATCAATAAATTAGCCCGCACATTTTTGTTTACTATCCACAGCTGTTACTAAATCATTTATAACCAATGAAGCTGCTGTAATGCTGTAATGTCCAGGCCTGAAACCAGATTGCTGTGACGTTAAAAAGTTGTTGGTAGTTAAGAAATTGCAAAGTTGTTGTTTTACAAAAGATTCTAAAATCTTTGCCAGGCATGGCAATTTTAAGATGGGCCGATAGCTGTTTACTGAACTGGGATCACCCCCCTTAAATAAAGGAAAAACATGAGCCGCTTTCCATATACTGGGAATAGACCCGGTCGATAATGACAAGTTAAAAATATTAGTTATTGAATGGGCAATCAGTGGGGCTGCGAGACGCAAAAGACTCGGGACTAAGTGATCCTCTCCAGTGGAATTATTTACATCTATACGTTTTAATTCTAGAAGGACCTCATTCACGTTTAATTCCCTGAAAGAAAACAATACTCTAGGATTTTGAGAATTTGTAAATGCACTAGAGCTAAGGTCAGACATATCCTATAGTGGATTGATTATTAAAAATTTCAAAAAGGTTTCCGGCCGCTATAAAATGTTCGTTTAAAAAGTCACAGATTTTGTGCTTATCAGTAATAGGACCAGAATCCGTGAGGATAGAATGAAGTAATGAAGAAGAAGGACTATTATTCAGGGATTTGACAATTTTCCAAAATTTTGCCGGATTACCTTGACATTTAGCCAATGAAATGAAATATTCAGATTTTGCCTTTTTTTATCAGGAAGCAGCATTTATTTCTTAGTTTTCTGAAAACCTGCCAGTCTGAGAGTGTCTGAGTTTCCCTAGCTTTAACCCAAGCTTCATCCCTTACGCGAAAATCATTGTATAAAGCAACCGAAAACCAAGGATTTCTTCTGTTTTTCACTCGGAATCTCTTGGCCGGAGCATGCTTATCAACAGCACGATTAAACACAGAAGTAAAATGAGCTAACGCTGGGTCAGGGTCTGGAATAAAACCTGAAAAGCTTAAATCACTCCAGAAAATATTGTGGAGGAAGGCCTGTTCACAGAAATGTTTAAAATTTCTTTTAGTAATAAAACATGGGGGTGTCTTTGAAACTTCCATATCCCTAATACACGCCACTGGGCAGTGATCACTAACATCCAGGGGAAAGACGCCGCTCAGAGCGTACTTGTGCGGTCTATTTGCTAAAATGAGATCAATTAAAGTTGACCAGGATAAATCTTAAAAATTTGGTCATGTAGGCTCTGAGATAAGTTGTGACAGAATAAGGTCATCACAGACTTCTTTGAAATGGTTCGAGGACGGTGATGGCCAGTCGATATTGAAATCGCCCGCAACAACTAATTCAGCGTATGCATAAGCAGACAAGATTTTAGAGAGATTGATTATGGAGGAGGAAAGCACGCTCGGTGGGCAATACACACCTGCTAGTATAATACTTCCACTACCCAAAGCTATTTTAAGAACAAGACACTCAAATTGCTCAGGCATAGAGGAGGATAATAAAACATTAACAGTGAGAGAGGATTTTACAAAAATCACTTCACCTCCCCCTCTCTTACTCCTGTCACACCTAAAAACACTATATCCAGCAAATGCTATATCAAGGTCTGACACAGAATTATTCAAATAGGATTCAGTTGCAAAAAATATATCAGGATTACTTTGAAGAACCAAAGCCCTAATATAATCAATTTTCAATAACAAACTCCTTACATTAAGACACAGAATACCAAGACCACATTTCTGAGATTGAAATGCTACTGGAGTTAAAACAATAGGAGAGACAGTTAAAATAACATCAAGTGACTGAATATGGACTTGTGACTGGTTAGTGACTGGGTCTGTATTGCTGCCATGGCAGGCGTGTGCGAGCAACTTTTGGAATAGGCAGTGCAGTTATACCAGTCGTCTCAGAAAATAAAACACAAATTCTAGCGCTGTATGGGATATTTAAAAAGTCAACAGATAGACCAAGTCCACTATAATATGCAAAGACAGTCGGACACCAGGGGGAGCTCCTAAGGGAGACAGTAGGTCGGGGATGCACCAGTGAGGAAGAGGGTGAAGGAAGGTCCGGCCTGTGTGAACAGGAAGTTAAAAGTCAGTCCCGAGGAATCTTATATTATCCTAATGACTTCCTTTTGACGTGTGCATGCATGCTGTGAGTTATGTATTGGCAACAAGGAAAACATGGAGTGGATTTCTATTGACATGAGTATTCTCTTACTTATAAAGTGGAATTGATTTGATTGCGAGGCAATGAGCACTGGGCAGATAGGCTGATCATGTACTAATGCTTAACACCTGTGGCGGAGCTAGAACTGGGAATTGGGGGGGCACAGACACATCCCTTCATGACAACAATTAGTCCTGGCTAGTTCTCATCTCTAGTGTGATAGATTCATTTTCACGGTAGGTCTCGAAGCTTTAGACATGAGGGACATCATGGACGAGGCAGGAGCATGTGGGCGTGATAGATTCATTTTCACGGTAGGTCTCAAAGCTTTAGACATGAGGAAGATCATGGATGAGGCAGGAGCGTGCGGGCGTGATAGATTCATTTTCACGGTAGGTCTCGAAGCTTTAGACGTGAGGGACATCATGGTCGAGGCAGGAGCGAGCGGGCGTGATAGACTCATTTTCAAGGTAGGTCTCGAAGCTTTAGACATGAGGGACATCATGGACGAGGCGGGAGTGAACGGGCGTGATAGATTCATTTTCATGGTTGGTCTCTAAGCTTTATACATGAGGGACATCATAAGGGGGCGGGAGTGAATGGGCGTGATAGATTCGTTTTCAAGGTAGGTCTCGAAGCTTTAGACATGAAGGACATCATGGATGAGGCAGAAGTGAGCAGGTGTGATAGATTCATTTTCACGGTAGGTTTCGAAGCTTTAGACATGAGGGACATCACGGACGAGGCAGGAGCGAGCGGGTGTGATAGATTCATTTTCAATGTCGGTCTCGAAGCTTTAGACATGAGGGACATCATGGACGAGGCAGGAGTGAGCGGGCGTGATAGATTCATTTTCAATGTAGGTCTCGAAGCTTTAGACATGAGGGACATCATAAGGGGGCGGGAGTGAATGGGCGTGATAGATTCATTTTCACGGTAGGTCTCGAAGCTTTAGATCTTAGGGACATCATGGACGAGGCAGGAGTGTGCGGGCGTGATAGATTCATTTTCAATGTAGGTCTCGAAGCTTTAGACATGAGGGACATCATGGACGAGGCAGGAGTGAGCAGGCATGATAGATTCATTTTCACAGTAGGTCTCGAACCCTTAGACATGAGGGACATCATGGACGAGGCAGGAGTGAGCGGGCGTGATAGATTCATTTTCACGGTTGGTCTAGCGTTGTTAGCTGTTGACACGGCTACTTTGGGGCTAGATTTCCCAGGATTCAGAGGAGGCAGCTTCACTGTAGCTGGTTGGGAAAGCGATCGTTGTGGCTTATCAGTTGAGGGTGACTGACTGGCTCCACCGGCCCAGGATTTCATATTGGAGATTTTATCCTCCAATGCAATCACTTTACCACTGTTCAAACTAAGGGTGTCCTCTTGAGTTGCCATATTACATTCAAGGTCAGCAAGTCTCTTACATATACTGCTAGTGCTGGTCTCGGCATGTGATATCTTAGGCAACCTCGGTAATTGAATTACTCCGACTGCAAACTAGGGCATCTTATTCACGGTAATAAGGCATTGCATACATTATATAATTATATAATGCCTATATGTAGGCAGCAATGAGACATCAGTAATGGAATTTATCAACTCTTTCACTTCAGATAACTCTTCAATCGAATAGAAACCAGCCAAGCAGCGTTTGATGAAATCCATTGGCGAGTTATTGAGACTACTTGAGACATAAGTCAGAACGGCATTCAACACCACCTTCGAGTCATACTTCTCCATCTCCTCCATTTCCTACAATGTTACAACCTTTTGTTAAACTGTGGCATAATATGATGGAATTCTAAATGCTTCACGTATCTTGCGTCATTTCAGCCATTTCCCCCCTCTCTGTGAGGCTAAGATCTTGAATCATAAAGCCTTAAATGGGGTTACGCATAAATAGTCATGTTTGGCTTCTGTGCAAAGGAGTTAAGAAAAGAGGGTGTAAATACATATATAAACTTGGGATGCCCCATGCCTTTATCCAACAGGTAGTGAAGGTGGTAATCACCATGCCCTCCGATACACACGTTTTGTCGTAAATGATGGAAATGCTACTCCTTTCACCCAAAGTACGCCAGAGAGGATAATGTAATTAAATAAATATTTATATAAGAGACGTTTTATGTGCAGTATTGACAAACAAGAAGGTGTTTGTGCAATGACAAAAGGAACGATCATTGATTAAATAAATAAAAACTTCTCACTCAAGGTTTTCTGGGGTACACAACTGCATGTTCATTCCAAAATACGATGAAACCTCTTATTCTGCGATGTCCACATAACATAACATAACATAACATAACATGAGTGGCGAGAACAGGCCGTTCAGCCCAACTAGGCTCGCCAGTTTCTTTTAACTATTGTGAATATATCACTTCAGATACTCAATGTCTCAATGGTATCTAGCTATAAGTCAAGCCTGCTCTTAAAAACCCCCAAGGTTTCTGCCTCAACAAAATGGTCAGGCTAGCTGTTCCACATCGAAATTACTCTTTGGGTGAAAAAATATCTCCTAATATCAGTGCTAAATTTACCCTTGGTCAACTTCCATTTATGACCCCGAGTTCCACTAACAGAACTTGACCGAAGGAATCCTACATAATTCACTTTGTTAATCCCTTTAACATACTTAAAGACCTCAATCAGATCACCCCTGAGTCTCCTTTTCCTAAGACTAAAGAGATTAAGGATCTTCAGCCTCTTCTCATAGCTTTCATCTTTTATACCTCGAATCAGCTTAGTTGCTCTTCTCTGAACTTTTTCTAGAACCTCTATATCTTTCTTAAAGTATGGTCCCCAGAGCTGTACACAATACTCCAGATGTGGTCTGACAAATGTGTTGTACAAGAGAAGTATCACCTCCTTGGATTTGTACTCAATACTTTTGGCAATGTATCCCAGCATCCGATTGGCTTTTTTAACTGCTACGGCACAATGACTAGAACCTGTGAGAGTTTGGTCAACAATCACTCCCAGATCTTTTTCATGTGGAGCACATTCCAGTTTTAAACCTCCCATGAAGTAATCCTGTCTAATGTTTTTATTACTAACATGTAAAACTTTACATTTTGCTAAATTAAATTTCATTTGCCACATTTCTGCCCAACTCTGGATTCTATCCAAATCCTCCTGAATCACTTTAGTAGAGTCTAAACTATCTGCCAAACCTCCCAATTTAGTATCATCTGCAAATTTAACTAATTTGCTCTCAATATCTCTATCAAGGTCATTAATGTAGACTCTTGTAACTCCAATGGAGCTCATTTAAAAATGAGTCTCTTATGCGGTACTTTATCAAATGCTTTCTGAAAATCCAAGTATATGATGTCATAAGCCCTGCTCTGGTCATAAGTCTTGGTGGCCTCTTCAAAAAATTCCAGAAGGTTTGTCAGGCATGACCTTCCATTACGGAAACCATATTGGCTATCCCTCAAAATATTATTACGTTCAAGGAATAATTCCAGCTCGTCTTTTATGATAGATTCCAGTATTTTGCACGCAATGCAAGTTAAACTGACTGGCCTGTAATTTCCTGGCTCAGTATGGTCCCCTTTCTTATATATTGGTATTATATAGCCCTGATTCCAATTATTTGGTATTTCTCCAGTTTCTAAAGACCGTCTGAAGATAGCAGAGAGCGGTTTAAAGATGATCTCACTAACTTCCCTGACCACTCTAGGATATAAGCCATCAGGACCCGTCGCCTTATCTGCCTTTAGTTTATGCAACTTGTCTAATACTTCATTATCCCTAACCTCAATTTCTGCAAAATAATCTTGAGCGTTGGACATGCCCTCTGGCTGAATAAAAACCCGCTCCGAGGTAAAATTCTCAACAAAAAAACTGTTTAATGTATCCGCAATATCCTTGTTATCATATAGCAGCGATCCATATTTATTCTTTATGCACTTAACCTCCTCTTTGACTTTCCTTTTTCTGCTACAGTACCAAAAGAAGCGCTTAGGATTAGTTTTTGCCCCTTCTGCAATTAACCTGTCATATAGTCTTCTAGCATTCCTCAGCTCTTTTTTGACCACAGCTCGCATTTTACAGTTTTCAGCCTTAGTATTCTCATTGTTATCCTTTATGTACATCTTATAAAGATTCCTCTTATTCCTCAGACTCCTACGAATAGCTGTGGTCATCCATGGAAGATTCTGCTTTTTCAGCTTACTTTTGGACACCTTTGGAATGAATTTACATTTTGAGTCAAGTAAAACCCCCTTAAATCTTTCCCACATCTCATTTACGGACTCACAGTCCAGAAGTGTCTCCCATTTTATTTCGCTTAGATATGAGCGCATCCTGTCAAAGTTTGCTAGCCTAAAATTAAAAATTTTGGTTTTCAAAGACACATTTTTATCTTCCTATGAAACTTCAAAATTAACAGTAGACTGATCACTAGTCCCAAGTGGCTCCAGTACCTCAACATTGCTAAGTCTATCAGAGTCATTACAAAGCACCAAATCTAAAATTGCCTTCTCTCTTGTAGGTTTATTAATATACTGCACCAAAAAATTGTGATTTATAACATCCAGAAATTCTTCCTCCCCTTTACCCTGTTCTTTCACCATTTTCCAATCGATACCAGGATAAATGAAGTCTCCCATAATAATAGTCCCTCCTCCTCTATAAGCTTGCCTAATCCTCTTAAAGGGCCGTTCATTGACAATAGTGTCCAAAGCTGGCGGTCGATAGCATACTCCTATGTTTAAACCTGTCTCGTATTTGCCAATGAGCCTGACCCAGATATCTTCACAGGGCAAGGAATGTTCAATTTCGGGAATTTCCTGTACATTTATGTTTTCGTTCACATAGAGTGCTACGCCCCCTCCTGGCAAATTACATCTATCCTTCCTAAAGAGCTTATAACCTTCTATATTATATTCATCTCCATCCTCTTCACTAAGTCATGTCTCTGTAATCCCAACTATGTCATAGCCCTCACTAATCATAACGGCCTCAAGTTCTGGAAATTAATTTTTTATGCTTCTTGCATTTAAATAAAAACATTTCAGGTTATTACTAATGCTCTTCCCCCTTGATTTCCCATGTGGCTGCTGCTTCAAGCCCCTCACTACACTTTGTTACTTTAAATTTATATCATCAATAGTGCATGTAACGCTGTCAGCTTCCATCAGGGCAGTCTGCATTTCCCTATGTGTAACACTCACTAACCTCCCTGCCCCCCAAGTCCCTATTTTAAATAATCCTGTGCTACCCTCAACATACGCTGACCGAGCGCAAAGATACCCCTCTGGTTCAGGTGAAGCCCGTCAGGCTTGAACAGGTCACCCCTGTCCCAGAAAAAGTTCCAGTGCCCCATAAATCTGTACCTCTTTCCCTACACCAGGTTCAGAGCCACGTGTTAAACCTCCAGATAAAATTCTGCTTTCCTCTGCTTGCACGTGGTACCGGTAGAATCCCGGAGAACACTACCGTGGAGGATCTGCTCCTAAGCTTCTCAGCTAATTCAACAAATGTGCCTTGCAGAACCTCAAACCTACCCTTACCTATGTCATTTGTCCCAACATGGACCATGACAACTGGATCCTCCCCGCTCTGGCCAGGAGCTTGTCCGCACGCTCCAGGAGGTCTTCTACCTGGGCACCAGGCAGGCAACATACCGTCCGAGACTCCTTGTCACGCGAACAGACTAAGCTGTCTATTCCTCTAATGATTGAGTCCCCCACTATTACTAACTTCCTTTTCTGAGGGGAAGAGGCTAACAGGGTGCCCTGATGCTCATCAATCCCCCCACTCTCAGGGTCAGGGGCCAAGTCGAGTTCCTGCAAGGGCCGGAATCAGTTGGACATCTCAACCACTGGAGGAGCTGTCGCTGTACGGCGTGCACGCCCTTTCCTGCGCTGTCGACCTACAGTCACCCAACTTTCTCTCCCTGCCTGCTCTGGGATCTCTGTACCACCCTGCTTTGGCGTACACACCATTTCTCTAAACGACATACTACTTAGTTCCTCTAGGAACTCTACTGATTGTGAACAATGTTGTGCCGCCAACTGGCCCTGAAGATCAAGGATCTTGCTCTCCAGATGCTCAATTAGCTGACACCGGTGACAGACAAACCCACCCTGGAAATCTCTTTCCAAAAGTGCGATCATCCTGCAACCGTCACATAGTTTTGGCCACATTTTGAACCCCCTACCTAACGACCTTGCTCACCCTAGATAACAAGGAAAATTAATTAATGCCGAGACAGAAGCTCAGGGTCCACAATTTATTAACCTGAGAAGCCCTAAGCAGCAGTCACAATAGAAACCGCAGAGAAACTATGTAAATGGATAATAAGCCTCTTTTAGCAGGGGCTTAGTTTCAGTTAACAAAAAAATGAAATACCAAATGGAGACTAACTCGATATGTAATAGGCACTCTGAAAAAGCCGACTTGACTTTATATAGTCCCAGTACTATTAATATACTAACCTAAAAATATCCAGGTCTTAGCTGAGAATCCAGATAAAACAGACTGGCTACAGCGCCCAGGAGAAACAGGGGGGGGGGGCCGAGCACTCCGGTAAACCTTACCTTTTAAAATTCCAACCTAACTGAATTAACGACTGTAGTAACCGCTGCCCTACTGACTAAATGCTTAATGTCACATCCCAAGTCATTAATGCGAACAGTAAATATCTAGCTAGCTAGCCACAAATACAACCAAAGGTAACCGAAACAGAGTAAAGCTCCGGTTCCCTTTAATTCAAACGGACCGAAAAAAAAGTTGTTTACTATGTGATCGAACTAAACACGGTATCTGCCCCAACAAGCTGTCGCGAAGCACTCAAACAAGCAACCAAACTTCAATCAGCTGATCAAGGCACCGCAACCGGAGTAGAAAAACAAAAATAACGTAATTTGCAATGTGTTTAATCAGAAGAGCACTTCGGTAATAATGAGATGCGAGAAAGACAAAAACCCCAGTTTGCGTAAATATTTAATTCAAGCTTGGCAATGCGTTTATGGGGTAAAGAGAAAGGCCGAAGGAGACTAAAAACCCTGGTGAACATCAATATTTACTGGCTAGAAGACTGTATGAAAGGCAAGCGACCAAGTATGAAACCAACCCAGGTAATAGTTCATTAGATATCCAGGTAATTCGATAATATTCTTAGCGTTGAGAGCTTGCTGAAGTTTGTTAGCTGAATCAGCTACAGAAAAACCAGGCGACAGGACCTCAGTCCTTGAAAACAACTCTGTTTTACTTTGTATATCATACAATTCACTTAGTTAGACAATTATTTAGGGTTTAAATTTATTTTACTTTACTTTGCTCCCAGGAGACTGAAACCCCCGAAAAAAACCCCAAAAAGCCCCCGTCGCCTTTGTTTGACCAGAATAGCGACTTAATTTGGCTATTTGCTAACCGAGTTGTTACAAGGGGGAAAAAGGGGGAAAAAAGAAGGGGGGAAGATTCTCCCTGCCCCTAATGCGACAAAGGTTATACCTCGGGAGCAAATCGTCTAACCTATTTTAATGTTTGAACTTTTACACACGAATTAGTTTCAGAAAATCCTGTTTAAACAAGAGTAAATTGTCTGCTACAGCCAGCCCTGCACGCCTCTCTCCCCCTCAACTCAAGCAGAATGAACACCAATGAACAGCGCTACAACACAACCAAGAGGTCAGCAACAGCAATTTGATTGATTGACATGTAACAGTCAATCCAATGTCAGTTTGAGGTCAGGCAATTTATTGCTCATATTTTGGAAATAGCTGCACAGAACTCACATTTGTAGATATATGGCGTTTCCTCCATCCCGAACATGAAAAAGAGCTGCACTTGAAAGGAGTGTGGTTTGTAACTGTATCGGTATAGACTCGCTGCTCAGGGTTATATAACGCACTTCCATTACGCGTTAATAGGTTTGGAATGACGCTTATAATGGCGAACCCTCAGCATGAGCATGTAAACAGAAGGGAAGTGGACAGGGCGAGGGGATAGGGGCTACCATCTCCGATAATCACTGAGCATCCACTGGGCATCGTCAGCTGTGAAAGCGCCCTCTTCAGGTGGAAAGTCTGAAATAATCAGCACAATGTAATCTGCAATGTGTTGGAGAGCGTCTGACATTGCTGTACTGTTGTCTTTTCAACATACTAGTAAACATTATTACAATCATTAACAGGCTGGTTATAACAGCTCATACTGGATGACATGATGGTGCAGTGGTTAGTGCTGTCATCTCATAATAAAGAAACCCAGGGTTCAGTTCCAGAAGGCCGGATCCTCTCTGCTTGGAGTTTACATGTTTCCCCCGGGATACTCCAGCTTCTGCCCCCCTGTAAAACATGCCCTCTGGGAAACACCTACCGCTGCCCCGGACCGAGGCTCTGGCTTTAGAACTGGAGCTGGTCCCTGGGTGCTGCTCTTAAGTAACTGCAGTGGGTCACATGCTGAGGAAAAATTACTCCATGGGCTTCAATAAAGATCATCTTATTTAGAAATGGATGCTCATCTTTCCTCTGCTGTCCTCAACAGAAGAAGGACATGTAAGCAGTATTACAGGTATAATTATACGTGTGTGTTCTCCACAGAGGGAGAAAATAGAGCAGTCAGGGTTAGAGAGGACCCTGTAACTCCACACTGATCCCAGTATCTCATATCTCTCAATGTAAGGTGCTCTTTAGTAAAAGGAAAATATCGAGCCAAGCTGGGCTGGATGGTCTGGTCTCACCACTCATGTTAAATTCCCATGGGAGACAGATATGCTAATCTGACCAGCCCATGTTCTTTAAAACACTGATGTGTTCTGCTCATAGTTTTCACTGATGCAGCGCTGTTCACTTCCTTTCTGTTTGTTGTTGTAAAATGAATAAAATGGAGGCTCTTGTCTCCATCACAACTGTGCTGTCTGTCTTTAAATGTAAGGATTCTGTGAGTCTCTCCTGTAAAATCACTGGATTCTCCCTCAGCAGCTACAGTGTGCACTGGATACGACAGGCTCCACACACAGGGCTACAGTGGGTTGGGTACTATGATGGTTCTTCTGATAGTCGTTTCACAGAAACAGAAGATTCACCCAACAGCATTGCTTACTGAGACATCACAGGTCTCCAGTCCTCAGACACAGCTGTGTATTTCTGTGCCTGATACACACAGTGAGAGAGTGTGAGGCCCTGCTGTACAAACACTGTCTGCAGATGATGTCCTGGTGTATCTCACTGTCCTGTATTTCTACCCTGAAGCTGCATCACATATTTATATTTCAATGTTAGAGCTGGAGATGAATTTTAATTACATAAAAGTGTAAATGAACTTATTGCAGCCAAATATTTAACAATTCCCTCATAATTAAGGTCCCAATTGTTTTGTAATAATCATTTTCTAGACTGACAAGTGAAAATTAGAAAAACTAACTTCACCCAATGGGAACCTAGATTTGGGAATATGCATGTTTCCTTAGTTACATTTTATGGGATTATTGGTTGTTCAAGGTGCCCTCCCAGGCGGCTCATCTTTGAGCAAAATTATAGAAATCTGAGTATATCTGTTAAGTATTAGTAATCGATAACATAAGTGATTTGACATATCAATGATGAAATTTGGTCATCTGTGTAAGGAGCAGGGGCCAAAATTAGGCTACCAATCAAATTAGCCTCAGACAACTTTAATTGGATGGCCCGTCTGTCAGTCAAACAGCCAAATCAACGTGCACGCTGTTCTACGCATGCATTCCAATGTGCACACACTTTGGCTGTAGCTACGTAGCCACCAATAGCTAGCAAGCTCGGGATTCGGACGGAGTCATGGTGCAACCGAACGAGCAATCAGGTGTCTGACCTCCAACTGCAACAAGCGGTCAACCACCAGCTAAGAAAACAAAAGGCCTCATAGAAAGTATGCAAGAGAGACAACAGTATGTAAAAATTGCGAATGCAACTCTAATATCTATTGCCACAGAAGCATTCGACCGCTGGAGAGATCTGAAAAAACGGAAAGGTTTCAAAACCGAGGCACTAGTAGCGGAATTTCTCTTAGACTGGTAAGCTAGCTTCTTGTCTTTCTTTCCGCGTGAATGCTGTACATAGACAGAAAGTGTTGTCTATACACATTGAGTAGTAAGGTCTAGGCTACTTTTGGTGTTAGCCAAGTAACGGTAGTTACAGCCTACTAATGGGTAGCTAATGTTTGCTTGTTGTATGCCTAGAGCAGTGTTTCCCAAACGTTTTTCTCTCGCGGCACACTGTTTACTATGGAAAAGTCTCACGGCACACCGCTATGATATACTGTTCCCAGAGGTGGAAAGAGTACTGAAAATTTGTACTCAAGTACAAGTACTGTTACATTGCTTAAATTGTACTCAATTACAAGTAAAATTGCTGGTGTTAAAAAAATACTTTAGTAAAAGTACAAAGTAGTCTTCTCAAAAACTACTCAGAGTATTAATTACTTTTTAACCGATGGACGTTTTATTGCATTGTCAATAGCAGGCATTTGATTCGATTTACCTGTATGAAATATCTACATTCAAAGCACATTTCTCAGACGAACAATAAAGAATAGAAAAATTACACTAAGGCAATTTGTTTTGTAAACAAATGTAGAAATAAAGCAGGAATTTTGTTTGTTAAAAGAATGACAAAAATGTTTTTGAACCTGCACAGAACAGTTTAAACTTTTCCCAATACACTGCCAAAAACAGGCAGGTAAGTGTCTTCAACTCTAAGACATATTAGCATTTCTGTCACACTTTACTCTCTGAACCTTTTGTTCAGTTTCAGCAGGAGCTGGTTTTCTAAGTTACCAGAGTCTATGCGGCTTCGTTTAGCTGTGAAGAGTAGACCAGCGCAGCTAAAAAGTCGTTCGCATGCAGCAGAGGCAGGCAGAGCCGTGTTCAGCTTGAGAGAGAGCTTCTTAATGGCTGAGAAGGAGTGCAGCAGCTCCATGGTGTCTGTGGCACAAGCAAGATAACCATCAAGCTCAACTGGACTTTGCAGCCTTCTGGATATTGGTCTGGAGAAGAAATCATCTTCATCAGATGACTCTTTGCTGATCCTCACTCCCATGCTCCGTCGTTTCAAGATGTTGTTTAATGTATGTCAAGGCTGTAATTGCAAGTACATAACACAATTTTGTCATTTGAATTTTAGTGAACATTCCTCAACACACAAACTTAAATCAGCCAGTTCACAAAAAGGATTCTTTGGTATTAAGGACAGACTATCAATAACGACAATAACGACAACCTATTAGGTGAGCCATGACTGAGATGTTATTAAATATTCTCACTTATATACATGTGTTCAAACATAATACACAGAAATGGGATCATATGAATCTTTGAAAAAATCTGGCCTTACCAGCCTCTATTACATCTGCTCTGTCAGTCCAGGAAGTCTTGAACTTGGGTAAGAGGACCGCAGCTGCAGCCAACTCTGGATCCTCCATCATCGGTCTAAAACGCTTTTGAAGGCCGTTTTGCAGGGCTCTGATGAGTGGCACGCATGTCTTGCTTGATGTCTCCAGCCTGCTAAGTTTGGACAGTAGCTGTTGGATTACTGGCAGCAGCCATCCCATGAAGGTAGTGGACTCAGACTGGAGGATGTTTGAAGCTTTCACCAGTGGCTTCATGGTGATACAGTACTCCCTTAGGAATGCAACTTCTGCAGGACTCAACCTGTAAGATACAACAACAAAGCCCACCATGACTATAATAGGGATAGACTCAAAACATGGATGATAGGGATGTTATATACAACCCCAATTCCAAAAAAGTTGGGACAAAGTGTAAATTGTGAATAAAATCAAAATGCAATGACTTTCAGATCAGATGAGCCAGTATGTTATTTACTATATTACATAGAATTTCAAATGTTGAAACTGATGTTATTTACAATATAACATAGATAAAATGTCAAATGTTGAAACTGAGACATTTCACATTTTTATCCACAAAATGAGCTCATTTCAAATTTTCTGGTTGCAACAGGTCTCAAAAAAGTTGGGACAGAGGCAAAAAAGGGCTGAAAAAGCAATTAATATATAAGAGAATCAGCTGAAAGAACATTTAGCAAGTAATTAAGTTAACTGGCATCAGGTGTGTAACATGAGTGGATATAAAAGGGATGTCTTAGAGAGGCTGAGTCTCTCAGAAGTAAAGATGGCCAGAGGCTCTCCAACCTGTGAAGGCTTGCGTAAAAAAATTGTGAAATACTTCAAAAACAATGTTCCTCAACGTCAAATTACAAAGCCTTTGAAGGTCTCATCAGTGACAGTGCATAACATCATCAAAAAATTCAGAGAAACTGGAAAAATCTCAGTGCGTAAGGGACAAGGCCGAAGACCTTTACTGGATGCCCGTGATCTTCGGGCCCTCAGACGCCACTGCATCACTCACTGGCATGATTCTGTCATTGACATTACTAAATGGGCCCAGGAATACTTAAAGAAACCACTGTCTGTAAACAGTCCGCCGTGCCATCCACAGATGCCACCTAAAACTCTATCATGCAAAAAGGAAGCCATTGTTGAGCATGATCCAGAAGCACCGTCATGTTCTGTGGGCCAAGGCTCATTTAAAATGGACTGTAGCAAAGTGGCAAAGTGTCCCGTGGTCAGACGAGTCAAAATTTGACATTCTTGTTGGAAATCATGGGTGTCGTGTCCTCCGGGCTAAAGAGGAGAAAGACCACCCCTCCTGTTATCAGCGTTCAGTTCAAAAGCCAGCATCTCTGATGGTATGGGGATGCATTAGTGCATATGGTGTGGGACACTTGCATGTTTTAAAAAGCACCATGAATGCTGAAAGGTATATAAAGATTTTAGAGCAACATATGCTCCCCTCCAGACGACATCTATTCCAGGGAAGGCCTTGTGTATTTCAGCAAGACAATGCAAAACCACATACTGCAGCTATTACAACAGCATGGCTTCGTAGTAGAAGAGTCCGTGTGCTGAACTGGCCTGCCTGCAGTCCTGATCTTTCACCGATTGAGAACATTTGGCGCATAATTAAATGAAAAGTCCATCAAAGGAGACCCAAAACTCTCCAGCAGCTGGAAGCCTGTATTAAACAAGAGTGGGATCAAATTCCAATGGCTAAACTCAAGAAACGTGTCTCCTCAATGCCCAGACGCCTCCACCCTGTGTTAAAAAGAAGAGGGGATGCTACACCATGGTAAACAGGCCCCTGTCCCAACTTTTTTGAGACCTGTAGCAGCCATCAAATTTGAAATGAGCGCATTTTGTGGATAAAATTGTAAAATTTCTCAGTTTCAACATTTCCTATGTTATCTCTGTTCTATTGTGAATAAAATACTGGCTGGTGTGATTTGAAAGTCATTGCGTTTTGATTTTATTCACAATTTACACTTTGTCCCAACTATTTCGGAATTGGGGTTGTACATGTGATTAATTATTAATCTATTAATTGCCGTTAAGAATTTAGCTGGCTAAAAATTCATGAACCAATTATGTATGCTTTGTACACCATTTCCCCGGAGGGCAAAGGTTTGGTTTGGTCTGCCTTGTTCGTCCAAAAATGGTAGAAATGGCCCCACATTTGACATTGTTTTGTTTAGCAGCCCTGTTTGCGGAATAAGGACAGGTGGACATGAGCAGCTGTTTCAAGTGAGAGCCTTATTGTTTTATTACTGTTTGTGTAAATTGTTTGTGCTCATGAATTAATGTTTCACATTACTAATGTGCCGCTAGTATCGTTGGAAAAAAAAAATTGAACTGAGAATAATATGTTTTGTGTTCTTATTAATTATTAAGAGATTGCTCACATTTTCAACCATCTGTAAAGGGAAAATGCACAAAATTCCCAACCATATTGGTAGGTGTCCAATTTTACTCACATTTTCACCTTGAACTCCTCACAAATGCTCCCGATGGCATCTTCCCCCTTCTCATCAATGATGCGTATTATCCTTTCAATGGCAAGGTAGGTTGAATTCCACCGCGTTGCATTGGGACGAATGATCTGTAGCTCACACTTGTCCTCTACCACTTCATTTGCTAAATGAGACCGGCCAGTTTTGTTCCAAATGGCCTGGCATTTTGCAAAGGTTGCACGGGACAGCCTCTTGTAGGTGTCATTCATGCTCTCTGCCAGGGCAGCATTGGTTGTTGCCACAAGGTTTAGCAGGTGGCATGCACATCACTGATGAGGGGGGAGTTGATACTCCAAACCAGAGTCTTCATCAAGGATCGCACTTGCATCATGGTATTCAATATGGTCAGTCAGGTCAAGAGCATCTGGGTCTGCTTCATCTTCATCTTTTTCTGCATCATTTTGTGCCCCAAACATGTGGAAGGCCTTGACGAAGTTGGATCCACTATCAGTTGTGGTTCTTACAACTTTGCCTCTAATCTTGTAAAGGCAATGGACATCATCAAGAGCAGCAGCAAGCATGTCAAATGTGTGAGACCCTCTCAATCTTTTCGCAGACGCTTAGTGCTGCAGATCTTCTTTCCAGGGACTCTTCCGCTATCCAATGGCATGTGACCCCAAGGTAACTTTTTCTGATGAGCTGACCAACAATCAGTAGTGGTAGCAACAAATCTGACTTTGTCCAATGCTGCAACCAAAGTCTTCCTCATGTGATCAGCGGCTTCACAGATTCTAGCACGGACAGTGGGTCTGGAGATGACTTTGGCTTGAGGTTGTAATGTGGTAACCAATTCTTTGAAAGCTGGCTGTTCTACCACTGCAAATGGCTGTAGACCCTCACATATGAAATTAATGACAAGCTTGTCAACAGTTGCTTGTGGAACAGGTTTGTTTGCGACTCTCAACATCACGTCTGGTAACTTGGCTTGCTTATTTGCTGAGAGCTTGTTTGGTGTAGCTGTGGTCTTTTCGTTGACGAGATGTTGCTGCCACAGTGATGTCATGGTACTGCTCAATCTTCGATGGATGTTTCCTCTGTAGAGATATATATTATCACACATCATGTTCATACATTACTTCATCACATCACTGCCATTAACACTGAAGGAAAACATTTTTTTTTTTTTAAAATCATTCAACCAGAGTAACTATTTGAGCAAATCTTTAATTTTTTTAGCATAGTATGAAAGAGTGGTAAATTTGGTTAAACTTTGCAGATATATTGCTGTATTTATTCAGAAGTGTAAACAAATTTTGAAGGATCATCGCAAAAAAATCTATTTCCGAATACATTCTAAATTCTGTAATCTGTATACTATCTGTAAAAAGAGTATCGATCAATGTATCAGTATCTAAGTATTTTCACTTCCTTTTATCAGTATCATCCTAAAAAACTCTAGCATCAGTCAGGTCCTAACCAAAAAAAAAAACAAAAAACAAATAGAGCAAAATACGTGATATTGATCAACTGATACATCAGTTGGGCTCTAGTGCTATAGGTCAACTAAGAGCTGGGAATCTGAAGATTAATTTGAGATGCAGCTCAGCACTGTGTGCCAGGTTTTTTAAATCAAAAATAGCTCACCTTATAGAATGAAATTACTGCAATGAAATGACTATTATGAGGCAAGAGTGTAAACACATGGCACACACATCAATACATTGGTCTCACTGACTCCACAAGAGTCACAGCTTTCCACTCAGGCCCAATTTATGCAACTGTAATACTGTTTAAGGACCCCAATATGCAGGAATAATTAAATAGAATAGGCGGAAATAATACATAAATACCCCACGCAAAATAGCCGCGTGGGTTTTGCACAAAACTGCAAGGGATTAGAGTGAAGTGGATGTGTCTGTAAAGGGGTACCGCTTATCATTAGAAAACATTTTCATTCAGGTATCCTTAAGTAAGAGGACAAGGGACCCCTAGCTCGTGCCCTGTTTTCCATGCTAAAAGTTAGCCTAAATTTGGAGCACTATTTACCCCCCTTACCGACAAGCTAACATGACATGGTTAATTTTTTATGGATGCGATTTGTGTTCCAGTTTCATATAACATAGCGTCCCTCTAGCACAAAAAATAGGCCTGCTGAATGTAAGCCTGTGAGTGATAAATCACTACATATTTAATTTCTTGTAATGACCGTGGTTGTCCAAATATTACACTAAAACATTTCTTAGAATTGTAGCTCAATTATGCATGCACGCACGCGCGCACGTTAGCTAGCTCAGTCTTATTTTAATATCAAGCTAACCGATGACAGTGACAATCTCTTTGCCGGCTTTATCTTAGCCAAACTAGTAACCATAACACAAATGAAAAACAATAAGCAATATACAAGTATAGTTGTAAAACCTCTTACCGCAATGTGTTTTTTGAGATTAGACGCTGAAGTCTTGTAAGCTGATATCACCGTAGAGGTCAAACAAAGTTTGCATTGCATCTGGACGCTGTCTCCTTTTCTCCCTCTGTACATAAAAAAATCCTCCAGGTACGGCCACGGGCACTCGTCCTCCGTCTTCTCTTCGTCGTTTTCACTGTTAACAGTGTTGTCCTCTGTCTCCATTTTGGCTTATTTGTCTCAAATTTTTAGTCCATAAAATAAATTAGTCTCTACTCCTCCGCTGTGTATGCTTGTTACCTTCAGACACCTGTGCATATTGCAGCGGAGTATTCTTTCCTTACGTCATAGGTTAATTGGCTCGTTCGCGATCGGACACCCTTATTGGCTACAAAGATGCAGATGAAAGGTTTGAATATTAATTCAAATTGTGGGCGTACTCAATAGCGACTTATTAAATTAAAAGTAGCGAAGTAGATTACATGGTGTAAATTGTACTTAAGTATGAGTAAAATTACACACTTGAAAAAAATACTCATAAAAGTACAAGTACCCAAAAAATCTACTTAATTACAGTAACGTGAGTATTTGTAATTCGTTACTTCCACCCCCGACTGTTCCGCTCGCGCTACCTACCCCGCAGCACGACTAAGTGACGAGACAACCACTCGAGCTTTCCAACCAGGTTTCAGGCTTTTATGCAATCATGAAATAAATGACTCTACGCAGTATTTCCAGTTCAGCCCCGACATCTCCAGATACTCAGATGTCACTCGAAACGCTTCCTCACCTGTAGTTTTCTCCGGCAAAATTCGATAAAAAATTAATTTTCTTTAATTGTCTCCCCATCGACATATCTGACATTGGCCAGTAATTGTGCATGTCCACTGACATCGGTTGTTTCATCCACCTGCAGCACGAATTTCCCACTCCCTTTTATTTTCTCCATTACAACGTCCTCTATATCTGCCGGCATTTCTCCTATTCGTCTGCCAATAGTATTGTTTGAGAGAGGAACCTTCATATTTCATTGGCAGCATCTAGACCCAACATGGTCCCGACGATAGCTTTGCATGCTGGCAGGATAAAAGATTCGGCAATTGTGTGAGACGTCTTCGATTTTGCTACTAGTTTTGCGACCAGATAACTAACTTCTAATGCTTTTTCTGACACTGTAGGGGTTTTCATCATGAAACTAGCTTGTTTGTTCATCTGGCTTCTCAACCGGATTAAATATTCACAGCCTTTTTTTTTTTTTTTTTTTGCGAGAAGGGTGTTTGGTTGAAAGGTGTCTTTTTAATTTATTTGGCACCATAGCTTCGTTGCCACTTTTTTTCGCCACAAGCAAGACACAGTGGTATTGGGGTAATGGGATCTCCGTGAATGAAAGTCAGATATTCCTCACTGTAAAGTCTGCTCACCGCTTTGTTTTTTTCTGGCCTGGCAGCAAGAGGTGAAGTGGTTCAGGTCTTGGTTCAGGGTTTGGTTGGAATTTATCCATTTTCGTTGTTTTGTTTTCAACTAGCCTACACTGCTGTTTCAGCTGAGTTTTACCGGGAATGTTTAATTTTTCGCGTTAGGCGATGTGTGATTGGCCAATCACGAGAAGGAATTGTACAGTAGAATACATGATGCGGAAATATCGAGAAGGAATTTTAAATAGGCATTTTAATAAACTGAATTGAATGAATTGATAATGACATGATTGTTATTTTTATATCCTGTAAGTTCAGCCATTTTATATTATTAGGCTATCAGGAAAAAAAACAGTAAAGTGGGTTTTCTGCTGCACACCTAGGAAGCTTTCACGGCACACCGCTGCTGATGCTATCTATGTTGTAACTTTGTCTCCGGCTGCACCTGTCACCTGTTTGTGGTGGAATGAAGCACGCCGCACGAACGGAGGGTGGGGGCGTGGTTTGATGATTCCTGATTGACGGAGGGGTGGGTGCTTATCAGTTGTGCACCCAGATGGAAAAAAAAAAAACGTAAGTCCACGTCCCTGGGATGGCACCTTTAGGTGTCCTGCTACATCTGGTTCAGCCAATGTTTAACTGGAGAGTTAACATTCAATACAGAGAGTTAATCCATTAATGTCTTTAGCACAGTTTCCCCATCACAATGTCTCAAAGCAATCCCTTCTCCATTACGTGCTACTTATTGTATAAACAGATTCTACATTGAATCCCAGGAAAACAATACAGGTCTCATCCTGGAGCATGACCTCTTTAGCACAGTAATGGCAATCCATGACACAAACTCTAACTTTGTATTTCATTATTGGTAATATGTAATGGTGACATAGTCATTCATTCTAAAATGTCATAAACCCAGAGGAATTATAATTTTATTTTTATTTTCAGAAGTGTCCTGTGGGAGGAAGTGCTCTGCTGTTGTGTATTATCCTCCAGCAGGGGGCAGCAGTGCTCCTCATGATGGATTTTTTGATACTGAATTTATCTTGTTTTCTCCTCCTCCAACCCCCAGAGATTTAAACAAATTCAGTCAACAGTATTTCCTATAAAAGTCACTGAGACTCTCCCCCCAACACAGGAGAATCACCTGTAAGACAGAGAGGGAGATCTGTGTGTGATAATGGGAGCTATTGTAGCATTAGCCCTGCTGCTGGGAACTTTATCATGTAAGAGAGCATGTTATATTATTGCTTTCATTTCGCAATAATTCTGGGATATTTCTGAATCTTGACTTTAGTAACTTAAAATGCAGAGTTTGTTAGGGCTTTTGTTATGTTTTTTTTTTTTTTTCTATTATTTTACTTAATCACATAGTTTTTTGTTTCTTTTTTTTTTTTTTTTCTCTACAGATCTACAGATGGTCAGTGTGTTGAACTCACACAGCCAGGCTCTATGACTGTAAAACCAGGACAGTCTCTCACCATCTCCTGTAAAGTCTCTTATTCGGTTACCAGCGATGCTACAGCTTGGATCCGACAGCCTGCAGGGAAAGCACTGGAGTGGATTGGGGTTATAGATTATGGTGGAGGCACTGCTTATAAAGATTCACTGAAGAGCAGGTTCACCATCTCCAGAGACACCTCCAGTAACACAGTGTCTTTACAAGGGAGCAGCCTGCAGACTGGAGACACAGCTGTGTATTACTGTGCCCGAGAGACACACACAGTGCAGCAGAGCAATGCTAGAGCTGTACAAAAACACGTCTTACTCAGAGTCACCACTCAACACACACACTCTACCAGCATGTAGGGCTCCCTGTCCCCAGAATACAATCCTCCAATATGATGTAATCTAGTCTCCAGAATGAAAACTAATGTAAGGGCACGCTTCCAGCCATCCAGCTCACCGGTCTACTAATCCCAGATCGCACTTCAGTCATTATCCTATTATCATCAGCACCTGTTTCTAATTCTCACTGAGTGGTAGCAGTGTGTGTTTAAGACTGAGCTTCGCTCAGTCTCTTAGTGAAGTCTGTGTAACCTCATGCCTGTGTGACATAGTAGCCTTGTATTGGCTTACTCTCCGAATTTGCGTACTTAATCTAAAACCTAGAATCCGTGCTGTTTACTGTTTTTATCAGCATGTTTGTTTTTACGGAGCCTTCCCTTTTGCTTTCCTATTTGTAATACAATGTTACTGTAGTGTAGCCCAGTCTTTGTGTTATCATAGTGTGCATTTTTGGGAACCTCTGTTCCTTTTTATTTTGTATTTCAACGTTTTTGCCTTCTGCAGTGCACACGATTATTAAATACTACCAAATCCATCCTCGCACTTGAGTCTAGTCCTCAACTTCCTGTCCTCTGTGCATCTGCACTTCACACAAAGTACAAAACATCACAAATAATGCAAACTCACAGTCTCTGTGTTAGCAATACATACTGATGATGTCATTCTCTGTTGTATATTATGCTATACTCTGAAGCTTATTATCATAATTCCACTGTAGCGGCATGAAGTTTTAGAAATGTCGCTACTTCCAATCAGTCCACAAGCAGTCCACTGAGTTTTTAGCAAGTAATAAACTAAAAAAGTAACATAGTTGGTGCTTTTTTGCCAAGTCATGAACAGACCTGGTCAGTTAAATAAGTCCCATCTGACTCTTTCCTGAGGCTAATAATCCAGTTATTACAGTAAGTTTCCCATCAGTTAAATGTCTTTATTTTTTCCAGAAGTGTCATATTTTTGGAAGCAGTTGCAGTTTTCAGTTCCCCTCTGGTGGCGGAGAGCGAGCAGTGCTCCTCATAACGGATGTTCTGGCTCTGAATTTATCTTGTTTTTCTTTTTCCTCCAACCCCCAGAGATTTAAACAAATTCAGTCCACAGTATTTCCTATAAAAGCCACTGAGATTCTCCCCCAACACAGGAGCATCACCTATAAGACAGAGAGGGAGATCTGTGAGTGATAATGGGAGCTATTGTAGCATTAGCACTGCTGCTGGGAACTTTATCATGTAAGTGAGCATGTTATATTATTGCTTTCATTTCACAATAATTCTGGGATATTTCTGAATCTTAACTTTAGTAACTTAAAATGCTGAGTTTATTAGGGCTTTTGTAATGTTTTTTTTTTCTATTATTTTACTTTTTCACACAGTTTCTTTTTGTTTCTGCCTCTACAGATGGTCACTGTGTTGAACTCACACAGCCAGGCTCTATGACTGTAAAACCAGGACAGTCTCTCACCATCTCCTGTAAAGTCTCTTATTCAGTTACCAGCTATTATACAAGATTGACCCCTCACCATCTCCTGTAAAGTCTCTTATTCAGTTACCAGCTTTTGGATACGACAGCCTGCAGGGAAAGCACTGGAGTGATTGGATATATCGGCTCTGGTGGAGGCACTGCTTATAAAGATTCACTGAAGAGCAGGTTCTCCATCTCCAGAGACACCTCCAGTAACACAGTGTCTTTACAAGGGAGCAGCCTGCAGACTGGAGACACAGCTGTGTATTACTGCGCCCGAGAGACACAGTGCAGCAGAGCAATGCTAGAGCTGTACAAAAACCTGCCTGATGAGTGTAGCAGGGAAATTCAAACTGTATATAGAAACAGAATTAGCAGCAAGTAGAACTTTTTTAATACCACACCCCAGTTTCCATGCAATTCTTGGTACCTTTTAGATAAAAAAAGAAACTACTGATGATTTTTTTTCTTGTGCACTTCAAACTGTAATGGTCACACACACATGAAGGATGTTCAGTTCAGTTCAGTTTACTTTATTGTCCCAAAGGAAACTTGTCTTGCAGTCAGGTACACATAAATAGTACAAGATACACAAAGACACAACAAGGAATAGACACAGGCTAATAAGTTAAGTTAAAAGTTAAACTAATATAAGTTAAGAAACTGTCTTACCTATCATCAAATTCATTTACAGGTATGTGCAAAGAATTGTGCAAATTTAGCAGTCGTATTGCACTGGGAACAAAAGAGTTTTTTGTCCTATTTGACTTATAAAAATGGACCCTTAGTCTTGCCCGAGGGGAAGGGACTCAAATGAACAATAAAGGATGACTGTTACAACCAATATAGACCTTGCCTTCTGAACTGCCCGCTTTTCATAAATGCTCTGCAAGGAAACCTGTGGACAGCCAATCAACTTCCCAGCCACCTTTACAATATGGCTGAGGTTGTTTTTGTCCCAAAGACTGATGCCCCCATTCCAGGCAATAAAAGAAAAGGTGAGAACAGATTCTATAAAAGAAGCCTGTTGTCTATCATGGTGCACAAATATTTATATTTGTCAACCATCCCTGTGGAACTTCCCTTTATATAAGCGGGTAGAGGAGAGCAAGGTTTGTTTCTTCTAAAATAAACGATCATGTCTTTAGTCTTTGAGATGATAAGCTGAAGAAAAGAATTGTCACACCACCTAACAAACTCATCTACCGCTGGCCCATGCTGAGATTCATCTTTATGCAGTAAACTAACAATAACTGTAGCATCAGCGAATTTCAGGATGTGTCTGTTTACATACTGACTTCTACAGTCATTTGTGTAGAGGATGTACAGCAGTGGGGAAAGTACACAACCCTGAGGAGAGCCAGTGGAAGAGACAGGCCTTTTTGAAAGACAACCATTTACCTTAACTCTCTGTGATCTATTTGTTAAAAAATCCATGATCCAGCTCACAAGATTACTCTCAAGATTACATTCTGATAATAATTTACTGATTAAAACATGTGGCTGGATAGTATTAAAAGCTGAAGAGAAATCTAAAAACAAAAAGCCTGGGCGTGGGTGCCAGTAGCTTCCAGGTGACTGTACAGGAGGTTTAGCAGTGTAATTTGGGCATCCTCCACCCCTCTATTTGCCCTGTATGCAAATTGCGTGGGGTCCAGGGCCTCACCACCCCCTTAACAACAAAAGCCATTTACAAATCTTTCAAATGACTTCATGACCAGTGAGGTCAATGCCACTGGTCTGAAGTCATTTAAACTCTTGCAGAGCTGCCCTCTGGCACTGGCCCTATAATAGACTCCTTCCATATCTCTGGAACCTTTCTCTGTTCCAAAGACATTTCAAAATATTGGCGAACACCCCAGAAAGCTGTTCTGAACAGCACTTTAACAATCCCAGCAATCCCATCTGGACCTGGACTTTTTATTTACCTTATTTTGCTTTAAGTACTGACCTTTCATCTTCCTGTGTGATTGAGAATGTTGTAGACTTTACCAGATCTTGCTCCTCAGTTAATTTCTTATGTTCATCTGAAAAGTCATGAATATCAAAACGTGAGAAAAAAGTGTTCAATGCTTCAGATAGATCGGTATCGCTCTCATAAGTTGGGATATAGACTGGTTTGTTTTGTGTTTCATGCAAACCTGTCATTCTCTTAACACCATCCCATGCTGCCTGTAAGTTATCGCTGCCCAGACTGTCCTCTCTTACTTTTATATTGTAATTCAGCCCTCTTGATCTCTGCTCTAACCTACTTTGTTGCTTCTGATTTCACCCTCATCCTCTCTGTGAAAAGCACTATGTTTCTTCATTAACACTTGTTTCAGAGATTTAGTAACAGAGATTTAGCTTGTTATTTGCAAACACTTTTACATGCTTTTTAGGAATAACGGAGTCCTCACAAAACGAGATATAGCAGCATACAGTGTCAGTCAGCTCATCAATATTCGAAGCAGAGTCTTTGAAAACAGTCCAATCTGTACAGTCAAAACAACCCTGTAATTGAGAAACAGACTCATCATTCCAGACTTTAATCTCACTAGTTTTTACTTTTTCCCTCTTAAGCAAAAAGGTCTGTACACGGAGTGAGATGGATCGCTTACGGGTGATCTGAGGAACCAGGGGGGGCAGAGGGGAGGCCTTATAAGCCTCCTTAATTGAGCCATAGCACATATCCAAAATCTTGTTTTTCCTAGTTGGGCATGCGACGTAGTGATAGAGGTTTAGACTTTTGCTCAATTTGCAGTTATTAAAATCTCCCATGAGGAGACACGGGGCATCCAGGGAAAGAGATTGAAGTCTTTGAGTCACCATGTGAATTGTGTTGGCAGCAGCTTGCGTGTTTGCTTTGGGGTGTATGTATACCACAGTCACAAATATCTGGGGCAATTCTCTTTGGGAGATAGAAGATTTTAACCGAGATGGACAACAGTTCGATGTCAGCTGTGCATATTGATTCCCTGACGGTGATGTTGCTACACCACCGCTGGTTGATATATACGCACACACCACCACCCTGAGATTTCCCGAGATTCAGCGTCCCTGTCCAACCTGACAGGCGCCCCAAAGCCGCTGATTGATAAATCCGCATCAGTGTCTCTAGATGACAGCCACGTCTCACTGAAGGCCATAATACAGGCGTTCCTGTATTCATGCAAATAGTTTGAGTTCGCTTTGTAGCTCATCGATCTTGTTTCTGGCGACTGAACATTTGCAAGTATTATGGATGGGAGTGGAATGCGATTACATTTTTGGCTTTTAACCTGAGTTGAATGCCACCCCTCCTTCCTCGTTTCCTCTCCTTACGTAAAAGTTTTTACAATCATTTGCAGGCGATCTGTGCCTAGAGATCTCAGCTAGGATGTCCTCAGTTACAAAGCGGGTCCATATTTAAATCCCTCTGCTCGGATTGTCCCATCGCATTAAACTTTCCGGGAGTATATTCTACCGGCTCATGTTGCTAGTTTCGAGGCCCTGGACATAATAAATCCATAAAGTCCATAAGATGGCAGCGTAAAAAAATATCTCCATGGCGACTGCTTGAATGAGCAACGATTCAGTCCATTTCCATAGAAGATTGGATAAATAGGGAACTTTAAGCAACTTTAAGCACATCTAAAACAAAACAAACGCGGACAAACAAACACACCTGCTGCCGGTCGCGACAAAGCAGCGCCCTCTATCTGTTTTTGTTCAGTCGGGATGCTTGGGGGATACAGGAGCATTATACACTGGGGTCTGATGAGTTTTCCTTCTGTTTTGATCAGGTATCTCAATCCCGCCTAAATCAGGAATGTGCAGTCAGTGAGCTGTGCACGAGAACGCCATGCACCACTCATGCTGCAATCTCAGCGGAGCTCAGGCAGTTTGTGCTTCTCCTCTGAAATACCTGCCCATCAAACACCTCCGTTCCCCTGTGCTCAGAGTGCCAGCATGCACAGTACACACCTGCCCATCAAACATCTCCGTTCCCCTGAGCTCAGAGTGCCAGCATGCACAGTACACACCTGTCCATCAAACATCTCCGTTCCCCTGTGTTCAGACTGCCAGCATGCACAGTACACACCTGCCCATCAAACATCTCCGTTCCCCTGTGCTCAGAGTGCCAGCATGCACAGTACACACCTGTCCATCAAACATCTCCGTTCCCCTGTGTTCAGACTGCCAGCATGCACAGCACACACCTGCCCATCAAACATCTCCGTTCCCCTGTGCTCAGAGTGCCAGCATGCACAGTACACACCTGCCCATCAAACATCTCCGTTCCCCTGTGCTCAGAGTGCCAGCATGCACAGTACACACCTGTCCATCAAACATCTCTGTTCCCCTGCGCTCAGAGTGCCAGCATGCACAGTACACACCTGCCCATCAAACATCTCCGTTCCCCTGTGCTCAGAGTGCCAGCATGCACAGTACACACCTGCCCATCAAACATCTCCGTTCCCCTGTGCTCAGAGTGCCAGCATGCACAGTTCACACCTGCCTATCAAACATCTCCGTTCCCCTGAGCTCAGAGTGCCAGCATGCACAGCACACACCTGCCCATCAAACATCTCCGTTCCCCTGAGCTCAGAGTGCCAGCATGCACAGTACACGGGCAGAGGAACCCCAAACATGTAGTTGTTCTGAAAGTAACCCGGATGGCCAGTAGGAGGCAGCAATCAATGCTAACCTTGTGTTCCTACTCTTTCCTGTCCTAGACTCCTATCCTCTCCTATCCCTCTCTTTCTCACACTGACCTCCGCTTGAATCATAGGTCATGGACTGCCTGCCCCTTGTACTTCCAGCCATGTTCAAACCCTCGCCCGTCCCTGCATAACACACTCTCTTGCTCACACCGCTCTTTACTGTGCTCTGGGTCTGGACTGACTACCCTAATATTTATTTATTTATTTATTAAGCTTTGACAGAAGTCAGGAAATGATCGCACAGGTGGCAAGGCACCTATTGTGAGGCAATCATCCCACAACATGTACAGACAATTGAACAAAGAGAAGAAAAAAAAAAAAAAAAAAAAAAAGTAATAATAAAATAAGACAGTATACTAGCAAATGTAAGTAACATCAGAGGGACAGACGGCAACGTGAACAATGACATTTACAACCCATGTACAGGAATCATCAGAAGAAAAATAGTTGATAAACTTTTCTGTATAAAATGAAATAGCTTCGATTTAAAAAGCAGCTGTAGTATCAGAAATTTGTTAGAGGCGACTGGCGTTCCACAAATAAAATAATCTGTTAAAAATAAGAATGGCGAAAGTTTCAGTCCTAAATTTTGGAATTTTCTATTAAAATGTATCCTCATTTTGAAATGAAACAAAATGGTTGTAGTTGATGTCATAGTCCCCCTTCAAGCATTTGCACAAGAATACACAATCAAATATATCCGTCTGTAGCCCAGTGGTAGAAGATTAAGCTTCATTAGTCGGGCTTTGTATTGCTTCCAACACAATCATTATAACCAGAATGTACTTAGTGGCTCTCCGTTGCACACCTTCAATATGAAGGAGAGATTTTTTTTGATGAAGCGACCAAGATTGGGTGGAGTATTCTAAAAGTGGAATGTATAAAGCGAAATATACAGTTTCGTTTTGTTTGAACTGAACACGAATGACTGCAAGTTCTTTGAATTAATCCAAGTATGCGATTTGCTTTACTGACCAAGACATTTTGCATGTGCATCCATGATAAATTTGATGACACCACAATCCCAAGATCACGCATGCAGATGCGACTTTTTCAATTAAATTACCATTCATTGTGTAATGATGAAGAATGGGAATTCGCTTCCTTGTAACGCTCAATAGTTTACATTTACCAGCGTTAAATCTCATGTCCCATTTCGGCTCCAATCCAAGAAGTTTTCTAGGTCGCACTGCAGCTGTGAACAGTCTTATGTGTTTTCTGATTTCTCTTATGCATTTAGAATCATCCCATAAACAAGGCAACCCTAGTCTCAGGACTTACACAGTCTGGCATGTCATTAATATACAGCAGAAAACATCAAAGGACCTAAAATTGATCCTTGTGGAGCTCCTGATTTAACGGGAGACCAGGATGATAGGGCACCATCGACAGCAACTCTTTGTTTACTGATTGGGACGAAAACCACTTTAAAAAGATTGCCATGAAATCCATATGTCTGGAGTTTATATAAAAAAAGTAAGTCATGGGGGACAGAATCTAAAGCAGATGAAAAGTCTAGATATAAAATATCAATTTTTCTGGACTGATCTAATTAGTTACCAACCGTGAAATACCTGGATTAACTTGAGTTGTTGTCGACCGAGCCCTTAACAAAACCATGTTGTAGGTGATGTAAAACAGGCACTACATGAGGATAGACAAAATTAAATATGCACCTTTCCAGCACCTTGCTACTTAATGCTGTCAATTGATATCGTCGATAATTACTCACATTTTCTTTGTCAGATTTTTTATGGACTGGAATAACATTTGCTCTTAGCCAATCAAGTGGTAATTCTCCAGTCTGAAGAGTTTTGTTAAACAGGCTACAAAGTGATGGTGCCAATTCATGAGCACATTCTTTTAAAAATCCGGGCGGTAACACGTCAGGCCCACATGCTTTATTTGTATCAAGGTTAATCAAAACTGATTCAACATCATGGACAGTAATCGTAAATCACCCAAATGAGCATGTTTAAAACGGTTATATCTGGATATGTTCGTTCTAGAGGCTGAGGGGTCAATAGGGATTGAAAATACTCAGTTGAACAGACTAGCCTTTGTGCTGGGATCGGAGGCAGTTTTTATCTCCATAAGCAACAAAACTGGGGACACTTTTTTGTCTTTGTTTTATTCTTGAAGAATCCCCAGAAACGCTTTTGGTGTTTGGCAAGAGAATCACTGAGAACATCAAATACTGATTGTACTTGAAAGTACTTACATTTTTTTAATTTATTCCTTAGTTTACGAAATTTCGCCAGCACGTGCAGTATTGCATTTTTAGCTTGTTTCGTGTGGATTGTACTTTGTTGCTCAGGTGGCGCACTTCACTGTCAGCCCAGGCAGGAGAATTTACATCCTTAATTACAGCGATGGGAATAAATTTACTGACAGATGAATGCACAAGATCAAGCCAACTTTTGTAATTAACATTAATATCAGGATGGAGAAGAGCAGAGTGAAATGACACTTTGTCCATGTGAGATAAGCTGCCCGATAAAGTCAGCTCTTTTAAAATTGTACCGTTTTCGCATGTATGGAGTCTGTTGACACGAGTTTGAAAATTGAACTGGATCACAGCATGATCACTGTCAAACTGACCAAATGTTACAGTAGGCTTGGAGCAGCGTTCAGGGATATTGGTGAAAACTAAATCCAGCACATTTCCTTTAATATGCGAGTGGGTTAGTCAATGATCTGGGTAAGGGAAAAGTTGTCAGCCAAGTCAGCGTGTGTGTTCAGTGTCCGCCGATTAGGTCCCACCAGGGTATATCTGGGAGATTAAAATCGCCAAGTCGTAATATAATTTTGTACTCAATAATGATTTACTTAAAAAACGTTAGAGAAAAATCATAAAAGATGCAGGATCACTGTCTGGAGGTCTGTGGCACAAAATAATGGATACTTTCAATGATTTTAGGCACAAGTTCGCAAATTATAACCTCACAAATACTGGGTTCCAAATCAGGTCGACGGCGTGGAGATAATATTATTTAATACCAGAAAAACTCCGCTTGCGCCTCGTTTACCTCTATCTCTGCGAGCACGGGTATAACCCTTGGGAAGAATTTCATTTGACTCGACATTCGTTCAACCAAGTTTCTGTGAGGGCGACGATATCAGGCATGCCAGCGTATATTAAGCCTTGAGATTGAATCAACTTGTTACGCTTTTTTATTGACAGACTTCCGCTTCTTGTGTTCAATAAAAGTTCAGAACCTTGACCAGATCAGGGATGACAGGCAACTCGCCGACTCCATGGTTTCGCTCCAGCTCGCCACATTTAACGCTACCACTACGGGGCGATTCGATGGCTCTCCCTCCTGAAGCCGTCTCGACCCAGACCGAGGACCCTGATCCAGCTGGGAGCAGGCCAAGACGGTCGTGGCGCCACACCCTGCCAGGCGGATTTTGGGCGACTCGAGGGAAACAACGCTGCGGCAGAGGTCATCTCGCGTCCCGCCTGTTTGGGACCTGCAGCTGGACAACAGGTTTTCCATCCTTGACGAGGAGGGTTTGTCATCCCCCGCTGTCTCCTGTTCGCCTGCTGCACCTCCACCGCCTGGGCGCCGAGAGAGAAACGCGCCCCGGTGGCAAGCTCCGCTGCCCTGCGGCCTGCTACTCGATCCGATCCTCGGCGAGACCCAGGTCTTCGGACAGAGCCGCCTCCTCGGGCGAGATCCGGTCCTCGGTCAGTGCCCTGAGACTTCCTGGCCACCCTCATTATTGGGGACTCCAATCGCTCGAACATTCAAACCAAGTCCACCATCGCCACACTGCTTCCTGGGTGCCAGGAGCGCCAAACATTTTAAACCGATTCTAGCCTGTTGATAAACATCCCCACGCTCGGTTTCATTGCTGTTCATGTTAAACTAATGACACTGTGACCAACAGTCCTAACGCCAAATGGATTTACTCTGTTCGGATAAAGGTATGTGGAAAACGGTTTTTATCTTCTGGTCCTATCCTGACTTTTTTTAGGTCGTGGTATAGGCGTTTAGCAGAATTCTTAGTCTCCATTCATAGGCTGCAGTCAGTTTGCACTCTCTCAAGTAGTATATGTTTTTATTGACAATTTTAATTGTTTTGGGAACGTATTTTCTTCAGAAGAGACGGAATTCATCCCTCTCCGTTAGGTGCACGGAAGCTTGCCAATAACATTTTATTTACAATAGATACGCCCAAATGACTACGCCAGTCTACGCGCATAAAACCGGGGTTACCAGCTCCGCACTCAGTTACAGGTTGACCTTGATGTAGTAACGAATCCTCTTGACTCTCCAAGCGATTCGAGTATTATTTCTCACAATGTAGCTGAATCACGACCTAATTTAGTAAAGGGTGGAGATTCTCCCCTCCAGCTCCGTGATCCTCTGGGACAAATGGACGCAGCTCGTGCAGCCCGGAGAGGTAAGCAGCGTCATTAGTTGAATTAAAAGTTAAAATAATAAAACGGATAAAATGATAAAACAGTTAAAAGGATGAAATGATAGAAAGGATAAAATGATTAAAACGATAAAATGATAATATAAAATAAAATAAATAAAATAATAAAACGAATAAAATGATAAAACAAAATGATAAAATGATAGAAAGGATAAAATGATTAAAATGATATTATAAAATAAATAAAATAATAAAATGTTAAAATAATAAGAAGTCAGAACAACAAAACGCTAAAATAATAAAAGTTAACTAAAAAGCGGCAGCAGCAAACCAGACAGCTGACAGGCGACCGGACGTCAAACCGGATGTGCTGTCGATAAGTAGGATATGCTCGAGGTGTCCATTATCAGAAATGAATGGACGCGCGAGGCGTGAACTCGCCGACGCGAAGCGAGGACGGTTGCTTCCGAAGTCCATTCATTTCTGATAATGGACACCTCGAGGGCATTATCCCGCTTATACCATGGTCACTTACGAAAGAAATAAATATTAAATCAATTATTAATACGTTAATGTCAAATCAATCCTCTGGATGATGCACTTAAAAGTCAAGGAGCATTCCTCTGTATTTTCTACTTTATTGGTCCATTATTGAATAAATGTTCGTTGAATCTATTCCAATCACATATCAAATGTAATGTTTGTGGGAAATTTGCTATTTTGATTTCTCCTCCAGGAGGGGCAGCAGCGCTCATCATAATGAACTCAGTGATGCTGAGAAATTTTTATTTTTCTTTCCTCCTACCCCCAAAGATTTAAACAAATTCAGTCCACAGTATTTCCTATAAAAGCCACTGAGATTCTTCCCCCAACACAGGAGCATCACCTGTAAGACAGAGAGGAGATCTGTGTGTGATAATGGGAGCTTGTAGATTAGCACTGCTGCTGGGAACTTTATCATGTAAGT